>CM065382.1:13677500-13715000 GCA_033060915.1 Euryodendron excelsum
TCACTTCTTTCATTGATCCAAGTCTTCTTCAAAATCTTCAAAAGAGCTTCCAAGACTTGAGATCTCTTTTCTTCAACTGATCTTTCATGCTTATTTAAAATTCTTCAATTTCTTTGCTTGATCTTCATTAACTTGATTTCTTCTTGACAAGCTTCTCAACACAAGTTCTTTAATATCTTCCAATGTGATAAGTAGAAACTTACTCCCCTTTGCTTTTGTGCTTTTATGCCTCAAAACATACAAGTTTTTGCTCACCTTTTCTTATGCAATTGATATTTTAGTGAATTGATATTACCATGAGAATCGAGGGTCTTCATAATGAATAAGTTGGCCATAGATGTTGTCAAACATATGCATATCCAAACTTTGTCTCTTCAGGAATAAAATTACTTAAGTAATCTTCTTGTTGGATACTCAACCAATCAACTCAACTATTTTCTTGTTATCAAATAATTATAATTTAACATGCGCACTCAATTAAAATCATTAGACAACAACCACATAGTTTTGTTATCATCAAAATCAACATGGGGATCAACCTTGACTCAACAAGTTTTCAAGATCAAACGCTTATCACTGTACCAAAAGCAATTGCTGTTAGTGAAGGCGCAACTTTATTTGCTTATACCTACACAACCGGCAGTGCCATGTCTGGACTGCACGCATGCGGCAGGATGCTGGACTTGGCCCTCCAGGCCTCCGCCCAACAATCCCCCCCCCCCCAGCACCTGCTCGCAAGCAGCATGCCCTCTAGGGCAGTCGAACCCGTGACCTGCTCTGATACTAGTTTTCAAGATCAAGCGCTTACCACTGCACCAAAAGCAATTGCTGTTAGTGAAGGCACAACTTTATTTCCTTATACCTTTACAGCTGGCAGCGCTACGTCTCGACTGCACGCATGCGACAAGATGCTGGACTTGACCCTCCAAGCCTCCGCCCAACACTATAAGGTTTCTGCAACTGTGGCAAAAATGAAAATAAAAATTTTATTGAGACGGGACCAAAACAAAAAAAAAAAAAAATCAATTGAATACTAGAAGGGTAAGGTAAGATTTTCTGAAATTGACAGGCCAATGCACTATTTTTTATTATAGATACTCAAAATTTATTGAACCTAAATATAATTTTGTCAAAGTTGTAGGGGGCAATGGCCCATTGTCTTAACTTAGTTTGGTCACTAATTGTGGGGTCTGAGGAATAAAGAGGATGTTCCTGTATTTCAAACTAGAAATAAAAATAATAATAATAAAGAATATGAAATTATGAAAGATGGGTTAAAATCATTGATCATTATTGGTTCTAATAACTATGCTTGAACTATTCTCATTGTTTGTGTCTTCAAAAATATAAATTCATAACTGAATCAAATGTTTAAAAATAAAAATAATTAGAGATATGGAGTCCTTGCTATTTGGTTGTGATATCGGTTCTATTTTCTAATTGTGTTTTCTAAAAAACATGGAGACTAAATTTTTTCTAAAATACTCTAATTTTTAGAAAATAAAAAAGTTATTTTCTAAATTTTTGAAAACCATTTTCATATGAAAAATAAATTTGATGGTGTTTTTGAAATTCTCATTGTTTGAATTTTTAAAAATATAAAAATAAAAATAAAAACAGAAATTTTAAAAAATAACAGCAAACAGACCCAAGTAACAAACGTTTTTTACATTATATTTTTAAAAACACGTGATAAAAATGCATCCAAGACCTGCCGACAGTCGATGAATCCAATAGCAGCGTATTAATCATGTCTATAGAAACTACACTCAAAATCTTAAAAACACGTGATAGAAATGCACCCAAGACCTGCCGACATTCGATGAATCAAATAGCAACGTATTAATCATATCTGTAGAAACTACACTGAAAATCTTCGACTAAGAGTATGCATTATTAGCCTTAATGCGCCGTTATAACCCGGTTTTCGACATTTGGTACAGTTTTTTTTAGTTTTTTCTGGCTCAATTTTTTTATTATAAGCAAAAAATATTTTTTTGTCTTTTTGCTTATCTTAGTTTATAAAAATAAAAAGATATAAAAAAAATTAATATTTATTTGTTTATAAGTAAAAAAAATTAAATAAAAAAACTGAAAAAAAAAGTTGTATGAAACAAACCGGTAGAGTGAAGTTAGAAGCCACTTTGAACTAAACAAAAAAAATAATTAATGAAAGCAAAATTGTCTTAATTATGGTTGCCAACTTATTAATTAGTCCAACTACTTTAGAATCGTTGAAATTTTCTAGAATTTGAAAATTTCTACAAGACATGGGGAAAATGATCATAATCCGCAGAGGTCGTAATAATCAAGAAAATCGCCATAGCCAAGAGTTGGGACAAAATTGAGTAGGACAATACCGTCAACGCAACCACAGGATTTTTTTTTCTTTTTTCCTTTTGCTTTTTGCTTTTTAATTTTGCGGTTAAGAATATTTGAATTAATTTATACACATTTCGACTAATTTTTTTTCTGATTTGATCAAAAACAGGTTATCTAAGCAATGATTAGAGATTTACAAGAAATAAAATTTCACAACGTGGGGATTTCTCATCCTAGGAATAAATTTTTTTATTTCATGTTAGGTTTGTTAAACTAATAGTTGGCGAGGAAGCCAATCAATGTTCCAAGAGAATCAAAGTTGTCACTCCATTTTCTTCTATTTCTCACTTATCTAGTTTCTTGGCACTTGGATTTAGAAATGTGTAGTGTATTAGTCAAAATAACTTCGGTTTTGGCCCGATTTGTGTTAAAAACCTTGTAATTGAATTCCTGAATCATCTCTATAAGAGGTTAGTCTTAACATAGTAATAAAACTACTCCATTATACATCTGATCTCTCCAAACTCATAGTGGCTAAAATCTCGTGTATTAAATTGTCTTTTATATTTATGATTTTTTTTTTCTAATATGATATTAAAAACTAATGAAATCATACTAAATAAATGAATATGGTACTACTCTCCTAAAATTAAGCAATTATTGAATAATACCCCACATGCCACATATGACTTTTCTTTTCTTTTTTTGGTCTTAGTTCACTAAAATTAAACAGTTAGTGGATATATTTTCTCTCGAGTCTAGAGTCTAGAATACTCCATTAATTAATATGATATTTTTGCCAATTAGAATTTCAACAATTTTATTTTAATACTATTTAATATGCTAAAATAACTCCATTTCTATAAGATGTCCAAACCAAACATGCCTATAGTACCCAATATCAATTTCAAAAGGGATCATGGGATCACATCACACTAGACTATCTAGAGGGATGAGATTATATACATGTTTATTACATATGACTTCATTTAAGCCCAGTCTTTTAAGCTCCAAGGACCACAATATTAAATCAAAGCAGACTCAGATTTCTACAATTTCATGGTCCATGAAGCAAAATGGTCCACAAACATTAATTTGATTATTAAGACATTATGGGTGCAAAGTTGTGTTTGAATTCCGGATTTGTTGAGAAAAAATTAAAAAAAAAAAGATATAAAATTGCATCTTATGTTTGATTTTGAAATAAAGTAAAGGGTAAAAGAACATAAAAAAAAAATAGATAAAAATTTGGAATCCAGTATTTTCTCTCTCCTTTTTCTTGTCGTTGTCCTTTTCTTTTTACTTGATAAATTCGGGATCTAAACATAGTATAAAAGATTGTTTGTACCCAACCATTGTCAGATCTATGGTACTTCATTAATGCCAATATGAAGATGAATGTTTTCTATTATCTCATACTTAAGTTCATTTTACAGGTTCACTCAATCTTGGGTCCGTTGGTAATTAAGTTGAAAACTACTGTGAAGCTGACGCCAGAATTCGAACCCTACTGACTATTAAAAAAAATTAAAAAATTAGTTTAAAAAAGAGCTCATTTTGCATGCTACCCTAAAAACAAAAAAAAAAAAAATGTAAACAGGTTATTGGAGTGATGCAGCTATAGTTGTTGACCAAAGTTAAATATTAAGGATCCATGAATTAGGATAATTCTCTAATTACCTCTCCATTCTATATTAATAAAAAAATTTACACACGTGATTCATGTTAGAGTTCATTTGCATCAGCGCTGACGATCTACTTGTGGTAGTTAAGCTTTTTTAATCATTCCTTAAAATGGTTTAAAATATTGCAAATAACTATCTATATCTAATGCTTTCTTTTTCTTTTCTTTTTTGTTGGATTGATGGTGGACATTACAGTTATGGAACAAAAATATAAATCTTTGCATTAAATTGTGCTGTTTAGGTATAATTTAATATAAATCTAAAGTTTTAAAGGCATAATAAGCAGGCTTTTATAAATAAGGTAACCAGGAGATGGGATCATTTGAAATCTCAAGTTTTTGCAGCCTTTTGTCTAAGGTTGACAGATTAACATGCGCAGATGCGCAGACTGAACCCCAAGCTTAAAATAGAATTTGTTTTCTTTCATTCATTACCCCTCATTGCATACTTCATGGGATACATGTGACATAAAATGGAAAGGGTACATTCCTCAATGGCATTTGGGATTTGTTATAATGTTAATTGTCGCATGACCTGATTCAAGTTCAAATTATTTGTTTGCCAACTAGGGTTGTGATTGTGTTTGGGCCATAGATGCCTAAAATGGAAGCAAAAAACGATACGAAAATCAGGAATGTGAAATATGGCATGAAAGTGTTATAAAAAACGGAAAAACTAGGTGAAATAAAATTAAATAGAATGTTCAGAAGAATTTTTTTGTTTTTGTTTGCACTAATAAGAAAATTTATTAAGATCCTTAAGAATAGCAATATAAGGTATTGGAATGCTTTCATGATCAATTAACATACTAATGTTACACAATATTTATAGAAATTTATTAGAACAATTATATATTATTGTAAGAAAATAAATTTTAAAAGCATAAACAAAACACTAGAAATTATGAGAAGTGCATTTCCAAAGAGTTTTCGCATCATTTTTGAGAGATTTGAACAAGTTTCTATAAATTATGATAAAGTTTCTTAAACATTTTGAAAACGTTTACTAGAATTTTCTTTTAAAATTCAATGTATCGTTTAAAATGAATTTTCAGAAAAACTAATTTCCCTTCTTGAAGAGGGTTTTCTTGAAACTATGATTTAGGCATATTACTAGTATTATGTCTATATTATTATAAGAAGGCAACATTAAATTTAGTGAAGCCAGAAATTCAATGAGTCTAGGTTCTGAAGCCCAAGCACCTTGATATTTTACTACAATAATTCCTTTCGCTCAAATTACTTAACATTTATAAACCAAGGTTTAGATAACAATATAATTGGGATACATTGGGGGTTAATATGGAATATTGAATAGTGCAACCTCCACACCAGTACAAACCGACTCCTATACAGCAATAACCATGTAACTGTTGCAAACTTTCCACTACTTAACAGTAGTTTATTTTTATTTTTTTTGGCTACTGAGGTGTCGGCGTTCAGCTGACTACTCTCCCTCGAGCTCTTTTTTTTTTTTTTTTTTTTTTTTTAAATCTTAGGCCGACTACTCATCCTTGAGCTCATATAGGGACACTTTTCACATAAACTATGTAAATTTCATACATTGCATAAATAATAACTAACTACAAAAAAATTTAAAAAGAAATCGAACTTGAGACCTCATACTCCACAAGAAAACAAGCCCACCACTAAGCCACTCCATATGATTCATTACTTTTACCAGGGATGAAGGCAAGGAGGGGCAGTAGGGGTGGGGCCCCCTCATAACTCTATAATATTTTCAAAAATATTTCTTATATCTTCTAATAATGCCATGTAAATTTATTAAGATTTATGTACAAAACTAGCAATAAACTTGTTACTTCAGCCCCAAAAAAAAACTTTTTGACTTTGTCCCTGGCTCTTGCCGTAACTAAAACTCTACAGTAACACAAGCCTAAATTGTGCAACAGTTCGTAGTATGTTTTAGATGAAACCAAATACCTTATTGACCTATGATGTCCAAATATTTTGATAAAATAATAGTTCGATCTCAACCATAGCTAACAGTCGGAAAAAATAAAAATTCTTTACCATAGCTTGATCATATAAGAGAATATTGAATCTCTATGCCAAAAGACCTACTTCCTCCATACATGGAGCATAGCAGGAGACAAGGAAAAATATACTCACTGCTCTTAGGTTCTAATTGGTAAGTGAATACCAACACATTTACCTGACTTACCTCAAAACCTACCTGGTAAGAGATGACTTATTACTTGTAAAAAATAACACAAAGATAACGTAGCGCTCTAAAAATACTAAATAATTTTTCATGAAAGGAGTTCTCCATTTGTTTTTACCTAATTTTATACCACAAACATTTTAGAGCGATCATCCAACTCATGTTTCATGGTGAATTGATGATCAACCACAAATATAGAAGGAAAAAAGAAATCAAATTTCCATCTATTACTACATGCTTTATCTTCACTTTAATACAATAGATATATAGTGCGATGGTAGATGTGTAAATTTATGTAAGAGATGCTTATATAAAATTCATCAAATTTCGTTAGAATAGACGAAGTACATGATAGAGTTGGCACACCAAATTTTTTTAGCACAATTTTTCGAGATGAGTTCTTTCAAAATGTATTTTAAACATAATTTAATTATTAAAAACAGAATATAAAATGCAAATATTATTTGATGTCTTCTAAATGCTGGTTTTTTTTAAGATAGCTCCATTGAAAATAGTTAATAAGTACAACAGGCTAAACAACATTTTAACGTTATTTTTTCGTTTCTTTTTTTTTTTTTTTGAAAAATATATCCAAAGGAGTGAAAAAGACTAATATTTCGCAAAGTTAGTATAAAAGGTAACGAAATATGCTATTTAAAGGAAAATTCCATGTGGGACCAAATTAGGAGTCCGGAAGTTGATAAGATACAAAGATTAAAAACATTGTGCATGGCTTAAGATTTCTCGATTCATCCAATGAGAAAGGCTTCAATGTCAGATTATATTAAAAATTACAGATTCAAGTTTTTCATAGGACAACCTGTTGAAAATAGTATTTTTTTTATTTGGAAAAATACAACAAATAATCCGAAACTGACAATAAGTTACTAACAAGAGTTAAGAAAATGGACAGATATGATTACCTGTTCAATGATCTCACTTAAGTAGGGAAAGGATCAAGAATTTGGTAAGGAAAAAAAAAAGATAAATAATATGTAATTACATTATATGTTTGATTATTAAAAAAAATAAAGGGTAAAAAAACATAAATATTTATATATATAAGTGAGAATTTAAAATTTCTATTTTTTTTCTCTTTTCCCTTTCCTTGTCATTTTCTTTTTCTTTTCTCTTAATAAATCTAAATTTAAAACATAACAATTTTAAAGGCAAAAATGGTTCAGACGTCTAGGGATGGCAAAAAAGTCCATTACATTTGGGGCAAACCTGATCTGTTAGGATCGGGATCGTGTTTGGGGGAGATAAGCAAACCTGATCAGGTTAGGGTTGGAAGAGGAGTCTCTGAGCCGAACTCACTTCATTGCCATTTCTATAGAAATTACTAGTTTTAAATTAGAAAAACACTTGTTGTTTTCTTTCTGTTTGTTTCCTAATTTATTTTATTTGAATTGGCTTTTGTAGCAATTTTTTGGAAAACAGAAAATCAAAATCGACCTTGCATGCATATATGTACAAAATATATATACAAACAACCATACGTACAGATGGGTTGTAGACGCCTGCTGTCGTCTACGAGACCAAAACACTGTTCTTTTGAGACAAAAAAGTATGCCCTTGACAATAACAAGAACCGGGAAACCGAAAAAACCGGTTTCCTCGGGCACGGACCAAAATGTTTTTACTTTTTACTCTTTTTAATTTAATGGGCCTGAAATGTTCCTTCACACGTCCCATCTTCTTTCTCTCGCCCCCTCTCTCTCTCTCTCTCTCTCTGAACTCCTCTTCCTCGCTCTCCCATGGAATAGGAGGGTCGGCGATAATTCCACTTCGGAGACGAAACTATCCCTGTAATGCGACTACAGGGACTTCGAGGATTCTCTCTGGAAGTCGCCGGACAAGCTCGCTTCATATTCTCTGGTCGCCAGCAATATGTCTGGTGATTTCACGTATATTTCTATATAGAGGGAGTTCATCGAAGTTCTGATTATCTTTGTCTCTCTCCCTCTTTCTTTTCACTTTCTCGATCCTTGATTCTTCAGTTTTTGGGTAGCCTCTCTGTTTCTCCCTCAAATTTTAGTTCGATCCGTTGTTTGTTCAATGATTGATCGTTTCTGATTCTCGAAGTTTCTGATCCGTCCGATTGTGTTCGGAATTCGATTCTTGGATTTTATTAGTAAAACTTACTCGTTGATCGATGCTCAAATGTTGAATAGAAACTAATTCGAAGCTCAAGCGTAGAAAGCAATAGATATACATAGAGGGATATATAAAATTGGAGACGAATTCGAGTGATAGAGAGTCATGTTGGATCTTAATCTCAGTGTTGTCCACAATGAAGGCTCCATGACGATGGCAGAGAACTTTTCACAATGCTCTGGGGGCCAAATGGACGAGTCAGGGACTTCAAATTCGTCAACAGTGAATGCCGAAGCCTTAAGCAATGCCGGCGACGACGACTCGTGCTCCCCACGGACCCCCGGTGGAGACGTATTCGCCTTCAATTTCGATATCTTGAAGGTCGGTAGCGAGTTCAACAACACTGCTACTGAGGAAGGTAATGAGAATCGGATGACTCAGTCTGAATTTGTGACTCGGCAGCTCTTCCCTGTGACCGGCGATGTGGGGTTAACTGCGGGGCAGAGTCCGGCATCGTGGCCGGCCTCATTGTTGCGGCCTAATTGGGAAGATCTCTTGTTCAATCAAGCTAGCCCAGGTAGCTTTCAAGAGGTGAGGGTCCCGCAGCAACAACAAAAGCAGCAGCGGGTGACGAAGGGTAGACGGGGACCGAAGTCTCGGAGCTCAGAATACAGAGGAGTCACGTTCTACAGAAGAACTGGAAGATGGGAATCGCATATATGGTCAGCTTAATTTATGATATAATATTCTTCTCATCGTATTCATAGTTTGAGCTTTTTGTTCATTATTCTTATAGGTTTGTCTGCTTCTTCTATGCAGGGACTGCGGTAAACAATTATATTTGGGTATGAATGAATATGATAACATGATTATCTGTGTGTTTTCTTTTCATTGGTTAGGTTGTAAGAAGCAAATTGTTATGTTTTTTTTTTTTTTTTGGGTCAATTTTGATGAATTTTGATGTTGGGATGTGGTAGGTGGGTTTGACACTGCTCATGCTGCGGCTAGGTAATTACTGGTCTATAGAGGGAAAATTATTGGTCTCCTGTTTTAGTTTGTTTTTTCAGCTGCCTTGATTACTTCTCATTCAACTGGAGTTTTCTTGAGTCAGAGCCTATGATCGAGCTGCAATCAAGTTCCGGGGTGTTGAAGCTGACCTAAATTTTCATCTCAGAGATTATGAAGAGGATTTGAAACAGGTTGGGAAATGGACGTATTCTTTTGTTTTCGGATAGATATGTATCATTATCATTTGACACCAAAGAAATTGCTCATGTTATGATTGGTAACATAGGCATGTTGTTTTCACTAGTGAGTTTGATCAGTTCTTAGCTTCTTTTGAATATCTGCAGATGAAGAATCTGACCAAAGAAGAATTTGTGCACATACTCCGTCGCCAGAGCACTGGCTTCTCGAGGGGGAGCTCAAAATACAGAGGGGTGACTCTGCACAAATGTGGCAGATGGGAAGCTCGAATGGGGCAGTTCCTTGGCAAAAAGTGAGGAACTTAATGATCAAATTTTATTTTCAAATTGTTTTTATCTTAGGAGTTGCCATTGAATATAAGCAGTCTAAAGTGTCTACAAGTGTGAACTGACAATTGGTTTTAGATAATTCTTAATGGGATTCCTTTTCCTTTCCAAAAAATAAAATAAAATAAAATCCAAGATGCCTATTTGAAAGAAGAAATGATACCCAATTTTCATCTTGGGGATGATGATGCTTGCATTGCAGGTATATGTATCTTGGGCTATTCGACAGTGAAGTAGAAGCTGCAAGGTCTTTATGATCATGAATTACTCTCTCCCTGATACTGAATTGTTACCTTGAATACTCAACCTCAATAGGGTGTCAGCCAACACTTATCTCTATTTTGATTTTCCGGAAATTAGGGCTTATGACAAGGCGGCTATCAAATGTAATGGAAGAGAAGCAGTCACCAACTTTGAGCCAAGTACGTATGAAGGGGAAACGATTTCTGAGGCCAATGATGGAGGTAGTGATTGATTGTTGTAATATTTAATCTTTTAAGTGATTTATGTCCCGTTGCCTTATATAGTACTATTGGTTCAATTGTCCTTAAGCATGGGCACATGAGGTTTTCAACGCCTTCAATGCAGGTAGCAACCACAATCTTGATCTGAACTTGGGGATTTCAACCCCTTCTTCTGGAGATGGTCCAAAGGATAATGAAAGTTTGGGACCTTTGCGGTTTCACCCCTACGATGTTCATGATGCAAGGAGATCAAATGTAATACCCAAAATTATACTTTCTATTTTTTGCCTTTTCCAGCCATTGTAATTTTGTCCTGCAAAACCCATGTTTGATAATCTTCTGCTGCTCTTACTTGACTACAAAAACTGCTGAATCTGTTACCATAGTTAGAGATAAAATTCATACACAGAGCCTTGAGGACATTCAATCTGTTTGCTTTTAGTTTGCCAGAAAAAATACATATAGCTTCTTGTTACTCCTTTTTATGTCATAAAATGTTGAAATATGTCATCCACATCTTGAATTTTGAAGCTATTAATAATCAATTTCCTCTAATTCAGCTATTACAGATGGAGAACCCTGCAACAACTACAGTAGGGAATCCGGCTCTTAAAGGACTAGCAATGACATCAGAGCACCCTCCCTTGTGGACTATTGTAAATCCTAAGTTCTTTCCCAATTATGAGGTAAATTTTCTACCTTTGTTTCAAAACGTTTGAAATCTCCCTGGCTTCAATCATCGTACTAGCCTAAGAAGCACAGATACAGACACGAACACAGATACAGACACAGATACGGACACGGGACACGGCAATTTCAAAAAATAGGGGACACAGATACGGCGGGGACACGGCAAAAAATTATTATTTTTATATATTTTATTTTCCATGTCTATAAATATAGCATTCACCTACTACCAAAAATGTTAAAAAATTCAATACTCAATATAATAGACAACAGGTTATCAATTCATCAGCTATCAAGCACAGATAAAAACACAAGTTAAAAAAGATTATCATCTAATACATCATTAGATTCATTATTATCTAAAGCATGAACTAGCAAGCATCCAACTTTCACCAAAAAAAAAAAAAAATAGCAGTGGCAGGTAAGCAGTACCAATTTATTTAGTTAATTTTGCAGGGCAGTACCCACATTGAACATAAGTAGTAGTGAAACAAGTAGCAGAAAGGGCAGTGAATAAGAAAAATAAGAACAAAAAAAGAAGGAAAAAAGAAGAAATATAGTAGCAGCAGTTTGGACAGTGACGAAGAAGAAGAAGAAATGTTTTGATTTGGGATATTTTGTACATTTTATATTGAAGTTAAGAAAATTAAAAAATATACCCTATTTAAAAATTTTCATAATTACACTTTAACCCCTGCCATGTCCTAAACGTGTCCCAGCCGTGTCCCCGGCGTGTCCACAGCTTAAAAAAAAAATAAAAAAACAGGACACGCCACCTGGCGTGTCCGATACGTATTTTGGCGTGTCCTAGGAGTATCCGTGTCCGCGGTGTGTTTGACACGCAAACGGCACCCTAAACGGTGCGTCCGTGCTTCCAAGGTACTAGCTCAGCAGCCTTTGTCTGTTTTCCACAAACCAGCATGCTAGTTGCAGTAATCAACCATTTGACTTGCCAAACTTACCATTTGCTTTCAGATTGATTACTAAATAATTTTACCTGCCTACAAAACGATCTAGAGATTGGATTTAATTTGTTGTTGGTGCAATAGACTGGTATTTTCTTCTCGTGTAGTGTGGAAGTTTCGAGAATAACAAGCATGAAAAACTTCATCGTTGTGGAGCTCCTGCCATTGAATGACGAGTATAGTCATGAGACTCATTTGAGGAGTATCTTGCGCTAATGGTCTATCTACTGGTTTAGCAATTAGGGAAAAGAGAATCTATAATTTACAATTTCAACATTTTATTACTATCATAGAGTCGGTCTATATTGTGGGGAAATTGTTCAGCAATATAATGATGAATGACCTGTATCTGCTACATAACTGCATTGCAGTAGGTGCTCTGAATTTTGATGCTTGCCCTCTCATTATAGTAGCAAGAGTGTAACACAATGACGGATGAATATCGTATTACTGAACTTGCAAACATGTTTGTTTGGCAGGAAAGAGCAACAGCAAAAGGAATTGAAGGGGGTTCTTCACAAGGATCACCAAACTGGGTGTGGCAAATGCACGGTCAGATTAGTGCTACCCCATTGACGTTCTCTACTGCAGCATCATCAGGATTCTCATCTGCGGCTACTACTGCTCTCTCGGATTCTGTTCATCCATCAAAACTTCCCAATCCGATGGCCCTAGGTCCCGGTTTTTCTTCATCTGCCATGGCAAGCAGCAACTCTCAATTCTACTACCAAATGAGGCCACTGCAACCACCACCATAATTTGCCTTTTTCTCTGCATTAAGGGCGGATAGGCAGGCATAACATTGTCTTTAATTCATTTTTGTGTATCAAATATTGATTGATATACATCAACACCTGGCTTCTGAACTTGGTGAAAATATCACCATACCATGTAGGACTTTTAGAGTTGACAAAATGTTAATAATTCCATTTGTCTATAGGGCATAACATCGTGGCATTTTTAATTTTGAGCTTTTGTTCATTGTTTGGCCTTGTTTATGTGGTTGGATTTATCTGAAGTGCTTTGCCCCATCGAAGAAATTATATTCTTCATGAATCCCCATTCTTGATCGATCATATATACCAGATGATTTGTCAAAGTGGTGGGGGTGGGAAGGACAATTGTCATTATATTGTTTTTTTTATATATTATTTGGAGCTGTCTGTGGATAGCAAATTTTGAAGGGAAAAGAATTATAATCCAAAATTTGCAGCTGTGGATAGCAAATTGGCAATGGGTGTCTATATTTGATGTGAAGAGAAGCAAACTTCAACAAATGCAAGCTCTATTTGTTAAGGGGATCTAGCTGAGTTGGCAAGGATTAGACGAGTGGCGGCATTGATTGATTAGATTGGCAGGGGATTTAGCCGGGTCGCCGGTGCAATATGATCGGAGAACACCAGTAAAGGACTTGAGACCACCTCATTTCATGATAAAGAAGGGTCAAGCTTGGAATTGAGTTGGAGGAAAATTTCGTAGTATAACTTAACCAATGGTAGGTCCTCTTTGTAAGTAGGGTGAAATTAGGAATAGCTATGGGTCCGATGGTCTATCCAAGCCCGTTTATCATTTATAAAACTAAAAATTTTTTAGGCCCTACTAGATTAATGGATGGGCTTGTAAATTATGTTTGAAGCTTAGCCTGGTTTGGCCCAAAATATATATAAAATAATATATTTATATATTTATATCTTATATTGTCTAACATGTATTTTGAAGACAAAATATTTATTAAATTTTTTTTTAGGTCAAATGGGCAACTTGAGATTTGTTAAAAACGATGGTAATTGGATCCAAGACCCGAATGATATTAAGAGTCATATTCTATCTTACTTTGGAATGTTTTTTCCACGTTTGACAATGAGGATCCAATTACTAGCTACCCTCTAAGACCTGCTTTATCTCAAGACCAAATTGATATGCTTAATCAGCATGTTACTCCTGAGGAAATTAAGAATGCTATATTAGGTATTAAAGCTTTTAAAGCTCCTGGCCCTGACGGTTTCCAAGCTGTCTTTTATCACAAATATTGGAGAATTGTTGGCCCGCCCTTGGTGAAACTTGTTACTGATTGCTTTAGGTCTGGGTCCGTGCCTCAAGACATTAATTAAAAACCCTCATCACTCTCATACCTAAAGTAGACAATCCAGAGACTATTACTCAGTTCAGACCTATTAGCATGTGTAATGTGAGTTATAAAGCTCTTTCTAAAGTTTTGGTTAATAGAATTAGACCTCTTCTTAATGATGCGATTTCACCTTTTCAAAGCAGCTTCATTCCTGGCCGAAACACCCCAGACAATATTATTATAACTCAGAAAATTCTTCATTCACTCATTCATAGTAAGGATAAGGCTGGTGGTATTATCGTGAAAATTGACTTAGAGAAAGCCTATGATAAAATTAGTTGGAATTTCCTGAAGCAAACTCTTATAGATTTTAAGTTCCCGAGTAATGTTATTGAGCTCATCATGGAATGTGTTTCTGGAATAGAATACTCTGTCCTTTGGAATGGTGAGAAACTTCCTCCCTTTAAGCCTGGAAGAGGCTTAAGACAGGTTGATCCCCTCTCCCCATGCCTCTTTGTTATGTGTGTGGACAGACTTTCCCTGCTGATTATTGACAAAGTGAGAAGTAAAGATTGGGAAGGCCTGAAAGCCTCTAGCAAAGGTATGACTTTCTCTCATTTGTTTTTTGTTAATGATCTCATTTTGTTTTCTAAAGCTAGTGATTCTTGCTGTGATTCTATTATTGAAGGCATGCATAATTTCTGCAATATGTCTGGTCTTAGAATAAATTTTTAAAAATCTAAAATCTTTGTATCCCCTAATATCAGCAGAAACAGGGCCCAAGTTATCAGGTCTTAAGTGTGGCATTCCTCTTACCAGTGATCTAGGAAGATACCTTGGTATCCCTTTGCTTCATGGTAGAGTTGTATAGTGATATTCTTGAAAATATCCAGAATAGACTGGCCGGTTGGAAAACCAAACTCCTATCTATGGTTGGTAGACTCACTCTTATCCAAGCTGTTACCTCCGCTATGTCTAATTATAGAATGCAAACCAGTTCTTTCCCCATTAATGTCTGTGAGAAAATTGATAAAATTAATAGAGAATTCCTTTGGGGTAGTACGAATGAGAAAAGAAAAGTCCATTTGGTCAATTGGAATAAAGTCTGTAGCAGCAAAAAAAAACAGGAGAATTAGGTATTAGAAAAGCTAGAAATGATTACCTGGCTATCTTAACCAAGCTTGAGTGAGGAATCCTCCAAAATAAGGATACTCTCTGGGTCAAAGTTCTCAAGGATAAATATCTCCAGTCCACTGATCTTTATATCCTGGCCTAGAAACAGAAGAGGCTCACACACTTGGAGAAGTATTATGAATACTGGGGACATTGTCTTTAGTAATTCCAAATGGATCTTAGGTAATGGGACTAATGTCTCCTTTTGGAATGATTGGTGGTGTAGTAATAAACCCATATCTGACTGGATTGATGAGAATTTTCATGATAATCAATCTAAACTTGCTGAGTTTATTGATGATAATAATGATTGGGACCTCAGTAGAGTTGAGAATTTCATACCTCCTGAGGTTAAAAATTCTATTCTCAATACTCCTATCCCTAAGTTTACTACTTTTGCTGATTCTGTTTCCTGGAGTTATTCTGATAATAGTAAATTTTCCACTAAATCTGCTTATGATGCCATTTGCAAAGATGATGTGCAGGAAAACTCTTAAAACCTGGAATGGATTTGGAAGCTTAAAGTCCCTCAAAAGCTAAAGGCTTTCTATTGGCTTGCGGTCCAGGACAAAATACTGTTCAATGGATTTGGTAAATGTTTTATGTTTTTGTTTTTTATTTTAAAAAAAAAAACATTAAAATGGGTGTATTTTCTGTTTTCAAAACATTGATCTGGCACTATTAGTAAAACGGTAACCTACAAATGCCATAACCAGATCATAAAAAACAAAAAATAAAAACACAAATCTATGACACACAACAAAAAATAAAAACTGATAGTACTTCCAAACGGATATAGGATTCTGCTGCCTGTGACAGAAGTGGACATCTAATGGAAGATACTATCCACATTCTCAGGGATTGTCCTTATAGCAAAGCCATCTGTCTCCATTTTATCCCAGTTACCCAATTTCATAATGAAGCTGATCTTAATGCTTCCCACTGGCTCAAAAGCAATATCAAAGACATGTCTAAACCAGATTGGTTTGATTTGCCTTGGCAAACCCTGTTCTTAAGCACAATTTGGTATATTTGGAAAGCAAGGAATGATCAAGTGTTCAACAATCAGCGTACACCTAAGCATATCACTTATAAAAATATTATTAACTATACCAAGGATATTATTCTGGCTTTCCCCACTTTTCTTGATACAATGAGTGCTTCTGAAGCTAAACTGATTAAATAATCCTTTCCTGATACAGGTAAGTTCAAGCTTAATATGGATGGCAGTGCTAGAGGGAACCTGGCCCTTTTAGGTGTGGTGGTCTAATCAGAAATGACGAAGGCACGTGGCTTTGTGGGGAGCAGGGGAGTTGCTACAAGTCTTGAAACAGAAGTCTGGGAAATTCGTAAAGGACTTCTTTTAATTAGAAACTGCAACCTCAACGAAGTCACCATCGAATCTGACTCTACCAGTGCCATCAGCTTAATGAAGGATCATCAAATAGACCAACATCCCCTCAGACCTGTCATACAAGATTGCAAATTTCTAGCTCATAGACATGGCAGCACCTTCAAACACACATATAGGGAAGGAAATAACTGTGCAGATTTCTTGGCCAATTTAGGGGTTTCAGTGGGAGAGGAATTCCTCATTTTGGATTACCTTCCGGGAGGCCTCGGATTATTTCTTGATGCAGATATTGCTGGTGTCGAGGTGGGCTACACAAAAAAAAAAATTATTGAGCTCAAAATTAAATCTCAAATCCACTCAATTAAAAAAATTACATTTCCAAGTCCACCCATCTAACAAAAAAATTTGTTTGATATATAATTTTCTTTTCTATAAATAATATTGAATAACATAAAATTTAATTACATATACATATATATAATATTAAAATATAAAAAATATATTTTTTATATATATTGATTTCAAAGATAATTCTTAAATCTGTTTATTAAATTAATTAGACTTAAAAAAATTTTGCAAACCCTATAATTTATGAACGGACTTATCACAGTCGTGGACCATACCCCTATAATGGTGCTTCTAGCGCATTTATACTCTATTTAGAATCTGAATTTTTAATAATAAATAAATAAATCAAGAACAAAAAGAAGAAAAAAATTTTGTTCTATTTTTTTATTTTTTTAATTAAAAATTTGAATTTCAAATAAAGCGTTAATAATTTCTTAAATTGAAGGAATTGCCAGATCAGCCGAGGAGTCATTTTCCTATATATATATATATATATGGGGATCAAGGTTCAGTGGAATCTGATGTTACATGGGCACAATTTATCACTGTCCCATCAAATCCATCGTAGCGCTCTCTCTAAACTGGCACGCACTTCTTTTTATCAGGATTGAGCACTTGCATTTGCCCGTTAATATACCCAGCTTTCTTCATGTGGGCTAGGGTGGAGCATTTTTTGTTCGAGTTTCAAAGACATTTACCATTGTGTTGTTTAACACTATTTTATTTTATTTATTTTTACCTTGTGTTTATAATAAAAATTTAGTGATAAAAAAATTTAAAAAAAAGAACAAAATTAAAAAATATTTTTATTCTCTTTTCACTTACTTTTTTTTTTATACTTTTTTCATAATATATTTAGTTTTTAAACAAACCATAAAGATTCAGGATGGTATGAATTATTCCCTTTAATTGAATTGCCAAATTAATTCTCTTTTTCTTCTTAGCTTTTATTATGTTTGATTAATCTCATCTTGCAAACAAACATCAAGGTTTAAAGTGTTTACAAAGATTGGATATAACATTGGCCAGTCTAGTCAATAATAATAATTCTTTTTTTTTTGGCCGGGGGTTTCTTAAATTTGGATAAACAAAAATATTAACCTAAAATAATGAACTTATTATTTTCAAGAGAGTACTCGACCTGAATTAACCGATCAAACCTGGAATTCCTTCAACAGTACATCCAATTTGCCCACAAGCCATGTCTTATTACTCGGCCGTGGTGGCGAATCAGGTTGCATTCCTGTCGAGGAATTTTCTCCACACAAGTTATAACCAATCGTCTTGTAATTCAATCAGAGCGGGACTTTGCCATCACCTACAAAATCATAAAAAGTGAGCAATTGTCGATTGCTCAGCCGAAGGTGCTCCAAAACTTAAGTTAATTGAAAGACTTGGTTTGCAAGTGTGAAAAAGAAGTATGAAAAGTAAAGTTTATTGTCAATTTATTTCTGTATTACCTTCTTTGAACCTTCTTATGCAGTTTTATAGTGATGCACTAGTCCTCTTAGTCATGGCCCGACTTATTGGGTTTGTTTCTCACTCTAGAAGGTCGTGGATCATTACCTTAAGAGTGGAACGTGGTTTCTAACTTTAAGCGTAAGTCCGGCCCACTTCCCTACTCCTGAGAGAGTAGGATGAGTGAATCTACTCTCAATTAACTAATTTAACCTGATTAATATGATTCCCACGTAGTGAGTCTGATGCCACGTGGCCCTCCCGTGCTGAAATTACCCCAAACTCTAGCTTAAACCCACCTCTTTACTGTGGGTTTAAAGCCTCTTAGCAGCTTAATGTGTGTGTGAATATATGTTCGTGTGTGTAATGCATTAAGTTTACTCGGTGCCGGTGACTCTACACCAACTCGATAGTAGTTCGTCCAAAGGCTCCAAGAAAGAGTAAAAAAAAAAAAAGAGTACAGGAGCTGGTTTCATATAATTGACCAGTTTTCAGGCAACAGGACTTGCAACCTTTTGTATACTACTAAAATGAGTCATTTTATTTTTCCTTGCACTGTGAGAAGAAACAATTCGTTTCACCTCTTGTATGTAGCATTCACTGGTGCACCACTTTGGGTTTCAAAGGTCCTTTTCTCCCACAATGAACAAATCGCTCCTCTGCTCAAACATGGCTTCTTTTTTAGACTTCCCATGATGAAATCTCTCTCTGGCTCTCTCCCTCTCATGATTTACTGGGATGAAGGAGGACATTTAGATTACCCACGAGGACTGGTGACACGTGGTGGGTCAAGCTCTGTTGGATTTTTATGACCTGTTCATACTTTTTATTTGTCAGGGTGGGCTCCACTGGTGCAGGGGTAATTGGCAGGTGGGGTTCCTTCAGATCTTCTGTTCATTATTAGATAAACATAAAATGTGTGGTACCAGATCAGACACACAAATTGGTAGGAAGGCTCTTGGGGTTGTTCCACAATCTCTGTAAACTGTCTTTGTTGTAATGGGCTGTTTGGAACTTAGGGAGGGTAGAGAAAATAAAAAAATATATATTTTTTTTGGTTTTATAAAGAAAAGTAGAAGAAAAGGAAGGTTTAAAATTTTTCTCCCTTCTCCCTTCTCTTTCCTTTCCCTGTCTCTTTTAAGTAAAATCAAATATGGAAAGAAAAAAGGGAGGAAAAATTTTTCTTCCCTCCCCCTCAGCTAAGTTCCAACTAAGTTGCTAGGTTAAAATGGGGAACGCGAGGTCACTTTTGAAGGCCCAAACCAACCACTGATGAAAGCTCTTGGGGCAAGTGGGTGGCAGTGATCTCTTACGAGGAGACCATAAGAAAAAAGTGAATAGGTACTGGTTAAAAAAAATCTATTTTTTATTTTGTTTTCCGTAAGAGACTGTATGTAAATATATAAACCGCATTTCATTTTCCTTTGACAGATTTAAAATCTAAACATAACATTTACTTGTACTTCAAAATTTTCTTCTCATAGGACAAAAGATAGCCCAGAGTCGCTTCGCACAGGACATGAGAGTTTTAATAATAGAGATCCGTTTGGTATAACTTTTTTGTCAAACTTGTTTTAAATTTACAAGTAAAAAATTAAATTTTTCTAACTTTTTTTTAATTTTTTTGACTTTATTTTAATTAAAAATAAGTAAAACAAGTAAAAACAAAAAATAAAAAAATCTGACTTTTTTATTTATAAACTTAAAAAAACTGACACCTAACGGGCCCAGAAAGTAAAAGATTATAAAGAAAGCCATTTGGGGCATACAACGGCAGGAGATGCAGATTCAGAGATTGAGAAGACGTTAATTTCTGGTACAAAGATTCATGACGAACTTTTACAAACCCAGACTAAATCATCTTCAGGGCTTGAGGGCTGTAAAGGAAGACGATTGCCAATTACAAAACCCAAGATTGGTAATGGCATAAGGGTTGATTCCATGGGAGTCCTTGAAAACTTCGTTTTGATTCGATGTGCAATGCTTGTCAACCCATGGATATGCTTTTCTAATCAAGGGATATGGTGGTCCATTGGAGTAATGGCATACATACAAAACAAAATTTAAACAAAAAAAAAATCACTTACAATACTGGTCTTCCAAATTGGTGGCGGCATGCCATTAAAGGGCATTGAGTGCTCTATATTCCAACTGTTCAAAATCAACTCAAAAAACCATTTTTTCAAAAACTTCTTAACAACAAAACTGGGCTAAATGCCCCTTGCTGTGTAGCCCATAACAAATAAAACAAAAGGTATTTCAGATTTTATCTATTCATTATGGCATCTTCCTGATTATCATTTTTCTCTAATTGGGAGAAGAAGAAAAAAACACCACCCCTGAAGGATAACCTGCCAGTCTGATCATGGCAGTAACAGCATCCATCAATCAGCCACTTGTAGCAAACCTGAATCTCGGCTTCCGTCTGCAAAACAATATAAAAAAATAATAAGAAAAGCATACTTCAGCAATCACATAAAAACAATGGTCTTTGGCATGAAAAATATTAAAAGCAATGATCTGAAACTCCATTCCATGTTGCCACCCAGAAGGAAGAAGGAGAAGAAAACTCCATTCCATGTCAACAAGCGAGTGGAAAATACTACAAGGTGTCAAATGATCAATACCATATGTAAGAGACTCACAGAACTACGTGTAGAAGTTTTAATTTAATTCCACAGCGTCAGAGCAGGAAGGTGATCATGAATTTTGCACTGGAGTAATTACAAGTTCGTTGCATAAACGGGTGGGGGAACCAAACAAAAAAAAGGAAAGTTCATCCATACCTGCTGGTTTCCGGCAACCCGTTTCAGTGGGTTTGATCCTTTCACCAGCCTCCAATCCGCAAAGTCAGAACAATCAAGTGACAGTTTCATCTTTCTCGAGCAAGGCCATCAATTTCCACATGATTGCTCTGTTTCTCCGTTTACACCCTCCGTTTCTCCGTTTACACCACCACTATATGCCAAGGCAAATAAATCAACTCACTACACATCAAATCCCATACGTTCTGTTGTACAGATCACCTGAACTGGGCATCCGAAACTTTGAATCCTCATAACCAGTGTAGAGCTTGTTAAATCCTAGTACCTCAGTTCTGAGGAGTTCTGCCATACCCACATCATTCCCACTCGGAACCTCATTCCAACCATGCCACTGACCATTTGACCCAAGTGCAGTTCTAGACTGTTGAAGAGAGAGTTGTGAAAATGGGGATAGATTGCTGGATAGTGTTTGCTCCATACTCCTTGAAGGAATTCTGTAAGCATCATGAAGTGAAGAAAAACCGTCCCCCATATCAGCAAATCTCTGGCTCTGTAGTGGAGAGAGAGATCTTTGCATCAACAGCTGAAATCTAGCCTCATTTTCAGAGGCATTTGACTGTGAAGGGAAGTTCGATCTCATGTCTAAGCTGGCAGCATTATTAAGCCCACCTGGAAGTCTCCCCTTGCCTACTGCCAAAATGGCAGGATCCATAAACTCAATATCCCCAGCACTACCTATATGTCCTGTTGGTGGTGCCTGGTATGGATTTCTAAAAAAGGAGGAAGCATCGAGCAAATGATTCCCTGCAAAATGGGTAATAAAAAGGATATCTAAATTGGAAAAGTTTTCAACACCGACAAATCTGTCTAGAAAATGAAAGAGGTAGTAGTATTAAACAACTAACCAGACATGGCATCAAAAGTCGGTTCCATTCTCTCATGAGAAGCAAAGCCTGGGGGTGGTGCTCTGCTGGGCACCGAAAATCCAGGAGGAGCAGAAATTTGAGCTCTTGAAACTATCACGAGAATTCGAGACCACCAAGATCAGAAAGTGTCAAGAGCACAAACAACACATGTAACAGAAAGGAGCCCCAAACAGAAAAACCATCAACTAAACAGAGATGGAAGAGAGGTGAAGGGCTACATTAAAATAATCTGAATAATGTTACATAACATGTACTGAGAACAGCCCTGATAGAAAACAAGCTAAGAGCGTACTACTATTTCAAAAGTAATGGGTGTATATCAACCAAACAAGAAACAGCAATTAGCATCAATTCAAACGCTGCCATTATTCATTCACTTACAGACAGCATTGAACCACAAATTAATAAAGCTTTTTTCAGGAACCAAGCTTCCCAAAGTGATGATGGTTGACATCAGCTTAACAAGAAAATAGTAGTACGCATATAAGTCTTTTGTGCTTTTCCCCTTCTTCCAACAGATAATATGATTCAACAATCAAATGTTTCTGGAGTTATTTTTCACCAACTCACAGCATTCAAAAGTTCCAAAATTGCTAAGAGCCTAGCACATCAACTCCAAGCTACCACTCCAACCCTAAAACATGCAGAACCAGCCCTCCAATAACCATAACTTTCTACAGAGGTTGAAAGATGTGAACTTCAATGGATGCATACTGGACTGGACACATTTACCAGAATTGCCCAGGCCAGAGTAATGTCATATGAGCCATGAAGCCAAACCAACCAGTTTTGGATGTTATCTTTCCTTTTTGATGACAAACTCCCTTCCATGTTAGTTTCAAATTTGCCATGAGAAGGCATGTTAGTCATACAACTATGAATTTCAATTACACATGGGTAAGGCATATAGATTAACCAAAATCGCAAGACGAAGGAATAAAAACTACACTGTATGACCACATATTCATCCCAACTAAATCGATGAAGCCATAACAATCCAGGAGAAAAGGGAAAAAGGAAATTGGGAAAAAAAACAAAAGGAAAAGAAAGCAGCAGCACATTGCACAAGCAGGAGCAGAATCAGAAGCAGACAAAGGTTGTTTAGTGTCTTTCCTTTTTTTTTTTCCTTTTTTTTTTTTTTTTTGGTAAGTAGGCTATATAGTGCAAATAATGGAAGATGCCCATCAGAGAATAATTTATTTAAACCAATAAAGAACTCAAGTGGTAAAAATGGCATAAAAAACAAAGAAACAAAAAATATCAGCATTTGCACATCCCCACACACAAAAACGGGGGGGAATAATCTTTGGGATCCACCCTTTCAACGCAAAGAAGGCCAAAGAGTGATGACATATAGCAACATAAGTACATAATTCTTCATTTAAAAGCCAAACCAACAAAAAATGCAAAACAAACCTACATGCAACCACATAAATGAAGCATGATAATGAGTTGTTTAGCAGCCCTCATAAGTTTAGGAACCACAATAGAGTGATGTCATATAGCAACATAAGTACATAATTCTTCATTTAAAAGCCAAACCAACATAAACATTTAAGACAAACCTACATGCAACCACATAAATGAAGCATGAGAATGTGTTGTTTAGCAGCCCTCATAAGTTTAGGAACCATAACAGAGGCATTAGGCATATACCAAAAAATATTAAACTAAACTATCTAACTGTAACCAATCATAACTCACCTGAAAGCTTATTAGAAGATATATGAGAGTGGCTGCTAGCAAAACTGTCAGATTCCTCAATGTTAAATGAAGAGAAACCATTAGAATCACCAAGCTTATGAAAATTGATATCTCTGCCTCCTGGAAAATCATGGCTTAGTGAACTGTCCATCAGCACTTGCCCAATATTACTCAATGATGGTTCAACATCAGATACTTGATTTTTACATTCCTCCTGTCTTGCAAAAGAGAACCTGGACTGACTGCTGTTTTGCACTTTCCAGGAACTTGATGATTTAAGAGATCCTTTCCTTCTATCAGTTTCGCCCAACAACGTAGCCAAATTCTGAGGTGAAGTCAATGACTCATCCCATGCATCAAAGTCCATGGAGAAAATATTTGAAATTATGCTGCTCTCTCCCATATCTGTAGCAGCATTTTGGTCAGCATTGACTGCTTCACCTTTAAATCTCCCCACATGTTTCTTCTTTACTTCATTTGGAAGCAAGTAGGAATGTTCAGTTGTCCAGTGTGAATCCATAGAACTACTCATTATATCCTCAGGGTGTCCATTAGGTACTATTTGAACAACAGATGGATGCAGTAGCGAGCCTTTGTCAACTTTCTTATCTACAATTTGAGGTTCTAGATTGGAACCAGTTGAACCATAAGGCTCATTCTGCTGAGGGGAATAAACCCTAGAAGGAATAGAGAGATGAAAGGAAGGAGATGAATTAGGGAAGTAGCTTGTGCGAGTAACAACTTCGGGATCCTTGAGTCTCTGATCTTCAAAATATCGCAAATCCTCTTCCACTCCAAGAAATGCAACTTGCGAATCTGTGTTTTCTATTTGAGTTTGGGAATCTGACAACCAATCAGACTGTTCTCTTGTAAGAGTATCTGATCTCCGATCTGATTGTTCTCTTGTCACACAAATATCATCAGTAGATGCCACAGCTTTTCCAAGGGAAAGAGACGTCGAAAGTTCTCTAAATTGATCAGGATAGCACTGTTGTAACCCCTGATTTCGAGGTGAATTAATCAAGGGATTATCAGAAAGTGAACTATTAGGCCTGGTATCCCCAGAATGTTCACCCCCAAGATGTTTATCAATGGTCATTGATGCCACAGAGTATAATTTCTCAATATTTCCATTAGCAGAAACATTCAGGTCTTTATATGGACCGGAAGACCCTCCAGAAAGGTCAAAAGAATTTGTAATATTAGGAGCTACACTGATGGATCTATCTTTATCCTCCAATGCTAGTGGAGAATGTAACTGACCATTCACAGTTGACGTAGCAGGAAGTCCTGGAGCAGCAGGAGCGTCAGAAGCGGTTGTCCGATGATCCATGCCTACATACTGTCTAACAGGCTCCAGCTCCAGTGGCTCCTGTTTACCTTTATGCATAACTGTTCGGCCTTCTTCATATGGAGTAAACTTCTTTCCAACATCACCATGCAATAGAGGAACCTGAGTTGTGCCTGCAACTGCCATTGAACTACTACAAGTTTCAGGCTTCTGTTTTGAAGGCCCATTCGAGCATACTATACTTGTAAATGGTGGCTGGCTATTAGAGGCACGTGTTCCCCTGGCATAATATCAAAATTTAAGGACCCATATCGTAAATAAAAAAAGACGCTCTAGTTCAGTTAACGGCATACCATGAAGCTGCTGCTGGAACAGCAACAGACTGACCAGGGCTACTATTTGGCGGAGAACCTCTAACACTGCTTGCTGGATTCTGCCAGTCAGATGCAACCAAGATAAGATCAGAATGAATGCCAATTTACTGCAACAATGCACATTCACAACAAATTTGTCCAAAAACAAGCATAGTAAAGAGTGGTAGCCGCAAAATGCATCATTTGTCAACTTCAGAGAATGCTCTCAACATCCTGCATAATTCAATTAAATATCCCTAAAAGCTAATATCCTCTAGCTTCACATAATCAAAGTTTAGCCAAAAGAAAGCACAATCATTTCAACCACCATGTAAGGCAATTTATTAATTTCTTGTTTAAAGAACCAAAAATCAAAGATACAAAAAGGTGAACACCGAAAGCCTTACATTTGAAGCACTTTTACTAATAGGTTTTCCTGAGGAAGCAGAGCTGTTAATGTAGTACTCATCTGCTGGTGGTGGTAACACATTCCCTGAACGCCGTAGCATATTATTTGTGGCACCAGTAATTTGTTGAACTCTACTCCTTTAAAATCACTAAGTTAATTAGCTATCCAAAAAACTATCATAAAACAATACAAAAGCAAAACAAAGCATTCTTTCCTTCGGCGTATAAAAAAGATCATCTAACCATTGCAATTGAGATAAACCAAAACATCAAGAATTTAGAACCGGATGAGTGGAGAGAAAAGGTATGAATATTTTCAAAACAAGACTTTTTGTTTATAAGTACCAAGAAAAATAGAAAAGATTCCCAATAGAGAACAAGATATAATTTGCATATCTACAGAATTTCTACAAATAGCTCCTTCAAGCATTACATGATCAACTAAAAAATTTTGATACAATTTCAGCAGTGTTCATAATACATAGCTGGAACTTAAAACTGAAGCAGCACGGAACGAGGTCTCAGTTTCAAAACTTCAAAATTTTGTGTAATTGTAGACATATTTCCCAACAAACATAAAAGCATGAAGTCATAAGAATTTTCTATGATTTCAAATGTTGGCTCAATAAACTTTCCAATTTTAAGTAAATCCAGCCAAAGGCAAAACTGTGAAACCATGGTGGAGGGAAGGCAAATAAGACAGCCCAAGACGTTTACGGATGAAGATATTTCATCTCAATTAGACATCATAAAAAATTAACATCTTGAACAGTATCCAACTCTTCAAAATACCTCAAAAAATTTAAATACTCAATTCAGCTACCACAATCCCGATAACAACAATCTGAAAACTGTGGGAAAAGGGAACAATGTTTTACTTCAACAAAATTACAAAAAATTGACCTTTTATTCATCCCAATGTAAGTGTTCCTAATATTTACAATTCTCGTATAAAAAAAAAAATTAAGCAATTTTCTAAAAAATTGGGTAAATGAAGTTTGAAAGAATTGTTTGTACTTTCAAATTAAGATTCAGAGTCAACTATGGGTTCTCCTAGTCCATTCAGAAAAGTAGAACCACCAATCCAAGAACCCAACAGAGGAGAAAGTCTTATCAGATCTGATCTGATTCCATAAAACTGAATCTGTTCGAAATGGCACAAAATGAAATAGGAGACATTTCGTGTACAATTTCAGGAAGAGCTAAGTGAAAGAAAAACAATGTCATATAGACCTTTCTCCTTTCTGTTTATTTCAAATTCTACAAAGTTTTGATTATTATTCAGACTAAATCCACTTTCTCCAGCAAGTGAAGCCCCTGGTCTATTTGCCATCAAAAGGCATGGTTTCAACACAAAAAAATATAAAACATCACCATTTTTTCATTTCTAGATTGGAAAAGACTAGCAAAATACAAAACCAATAATAGGGAATGGATATACTAAACAGAGATAGATTAAATATCGCATACACAAACGTATAATATGTGTTTGTCTGTAGAAATATGCAAATGTTTTACAATGAAAAAGCCTGGGAAAGGAGGGGAGATAAGTGTTGTTTGAGAATGAGTAGCAGAGAAAAATGTGGCAATGTGATATGCACATTTGCAAGAGAGAGAGAGAGAGAGCGAGAGAGAGAGACCTTAATGAACAAGGGGGCAGAGCCCAATGAGAAATGGTAGGAAACAAACCCCAACTTAATGTACATAGAAAGATAAGCCATCATTCGACGAAATAGGATCTGATGGCTGAAACATTGGCTAACTATACCACATAGGTTGTGAAATATGTTACATAGAGCATATTCATCATTATTATTTAATGGAATAAACACAGATCGGACCAACTAAATCCATATCTGATCTGCCAATAATCAGACATTAAATTCTGATTTTTCTTGGTAAGTGAGCTATTAGATTCTGATTGTAATTGGATTATTACATTAAAAATACATATACAGCTTATTGGATCAGATTTGGATTAGAATCCGGTCCATGGACGAGCTTAATCTCAGTTTCATATTCCTAATCATTTTAACCCACGATCTCCAAGGACTATCTTGCATTTCCTATTTGCCTCACCACCACCAATAATTATATTCATAGCAGTAAACAATTAAGATGCTTAAAAAAGGTTGTAATAACTAAAAATCCTGATCAGGCTGTTCTTAGTGTTCTAAGCAAAAGCTCAAAGAAAACAATCCTAAGTTTCCAACATTCAATCACCAAATTGTTCTCACTTCTCAGGTAAGTCCAGCACAGCAAACTCGAGTGTCATCCACAAACATTCATGCAGAACCTTATCATATGGACCCAGGGCATATCTTAATAAAAGATAAGGAAAACAAGAAAGAAACAGTTGGAGAAATCACAATATGAATATACCTTGTGTATGCGGATATTATTTCATCTTTAGTGTAACTATCCTCTTGTGAGCCAACCTCATGCAAATACAGACAATCAGGATTGCTGCAAGGCTGCACCAACGAAAGTCAATCCTCAATTAAACCAATTTCACCAAACACAATAACCAATCAATAATACAGAGATCATACCATATTTCTCAGCCATGCATGACAATACTTTGTGGTTCCAAAGCATGCCCTGCAACATCAAATCCAATCACTTACATAAGAGAAATACAGAATAGAACATAATAAGGGATGTCAGCATGTGCCCACCTCAAAGATCTACCATCCAACACAAACCCATGTACTGATTGAATACATCGCACTGCTTCTTCCTCCTTTGAGTAAGTAATATATCTGTGATAGAAATGACATTCAGAATAGAACAATTGTTAAGTAATAAAGCAGAAGCATGTAAACAACTAAACAAGCCAGGATCAACGTGACAACTGAAGAAAAAACAGAAATGAATAAATTAGTCGGAGATTAAGGCACATAACATCATTGACTAACTATTAACTTATTTCATTGTATTGTTGTACACATTACCTAATAGAATAAGCAATGTTTGAGAACAACATATTGAAGTATTTATAGCTCAAACAAGTGTCACTTCTTAAGGGAGTTTAAAAAAAAAAACAATGAAACCACTTGGGACTTACACACTACAAGTATTGTTTGCAAAATGTTGAATAGCACCAGCTGCTGTCCGAGATATAGACACCTTCAGCACCTTTCCATATTGACCAAAATACTCTCTGCGCTGGAGGAGCTGCTTATAAAATGACAAAGCTGTTAATGTACAAGCCTGTGCCCTGGTTGTGAGGGGTGGGGTGGGGTGGGAAGAGGAGGGGGGCTGCACACACACACACACACACACACACACAGAAAGAGGAAAAAGTACACACGTCTTCGTCTGCTAGATTAAGAGGTAACCCCACAATGTAGACGAGATTCCGTTGAATCACTCGCACACTGCTAAGTTGCTTTCTGCCTTCAGATGTTTTATTTTTTGCCTTATTTGACTTCATTTTTCTCTCCACATTCATCTCAGCCACCAACCTGCCAGGTGGATCATGATGATAATCACAAATATCAGGATAATAATAACTCAACGAATTAATCAGGGATACTATAGGGAAGAGTTTGTTGCCAACAAAATATTTTCCAAATGATAACCTTTCACAATTTGCTGTCGTCCCTACAATTTTGTTCTTGTTATAGGGGCTACGGCATGCTGGACACCGCCCTTCTGTCTCATCCTTCTCAGCCATGTCCATTATGTGATGCCAGCACCAAACACAGATCTGCACGAATGCTTACATAGTTTACAGTTTCCATGATATACCTAGGAAAATACATGATCAGCTATCACAATCGTCAGCCAAAGTGGCCTTGCTTCTTTTCGTCGTTATTAGCAGCATTATCTCCTGTTCTAGCAAAACTTACCATATTAGGTAGAATTACTATTCGGAAGGTTCCTACCCATCACCTTGGATTTAATAGAACACAGATAGACTAAGAAGCACGGATACGGATACGGACACGGACACGGACACAGATACGGACACGGGACACAGCATTTTCAAAAAATGAGGACACGGATACGGCAGGGACACGGCAAAAAAAATATTTTTATATATTTTTTGTTTGTTATGTATGTGAACATAAAATTCATAAATCACCAAAAATAAGATGAAAATAACTAAATAAGTTCATAATTATAATACAACTATTAACAAGTTAAGGATTTGAAGAATTGGATTTGGGTGTTTTATGTTTTGGTGTTTTAAAGTTTTGAAATTTATAAATTAGACTCTATTTAATTCTTTTAACAATAACATTTTAACTCCAACGTGTCCCAAAATGTGTCCAATAGTTGGACACGCGTGTCCCTAAGGTGTCTAATAAATGTCCACTAGAAAAAATATTAATAAAAATATTAAACACGCCAATTGGTGTGTCCGACACGTGTCCCGGTGTATCCGAGGAGTATGTGTGTCCGACACGTGTCCGACACGGACACGGCACCCTAAACGAAGTGTCCGTGCTTCCTAGCAGATAGATATTGTTGCACAAAAATCAGATTAACAATTGTTAGATATATAATTTTCAGAATTGTCTTCTTTCATTCCAGTTTTGAACCTTGTTGATGAAAAGGTTCTCAACAAGGTTAAAAAGGGTGCTTTTCCTCATTTCATGCTTACACCATGCCAATAGGTTAGCAGTGAGGTTTTTTGATGATTCACTGGCCAATTATGCACGTGCTGAGGACTTCTCAAGGACAATAAGCCCAGGAAGATGCAATTCCTAAGAGAGCCTGTAAATGAAAAGAAAGGAAAAAAATAGAAATAGTGGAAGGAAAGAAAAAGGTTCTATTCCTTTCCTTTGTTTGACAGTGAGAAGGATGTAGTGCCAACTAAATCATCTATGTAATTTTAGTCAACAAAACAAATGGAAAAGAAACAATTACTTGTACTACTATACCCTTATTTCCAAATAAGTTTGCAAACTATGAGAGCATTGACTTGGTATAAGAGGAGAAATATAATCTCTGGCACTTAATTGTTTTTCATTTCCTTTCCTCAGGAATCCGTCCATTTTTAGACATATTCATTTTTTGCATATATCCCTCATTTATTCCTTTCCCTTAACATTACCATGCACGCCCAACATGAGAAGGGAAACTTTTAGTCTCAAATCCATTCCTTTCCACCCAAAATCCATCTAGCCAACACTCAAGCACACACTGCCTAGAGAACGTGCCAGCAGAGAATTAAAGCACTAAGCAAGGAAAGACTTGGCTAGGGCATAAATGATACCCATGAACAATAAAAATAAAAAAATAAAAAATTCGTTTTTTGACTTTTTTTGGCAGTTTTTTTTTTAAATATTAGGGCTGGTTTTTCAAATGATGGAACAATGGGCATGTTACAGGAATAAAACACAGGAACTCGATATCTGAAGAAGAAGAAAGAGATGAGAAGTGATTTGATCCGAGTTGACAGTGTCAAAAGAAATAGGAGAAGGCTCGAAAGGATACAGATTGGGACAGTAAGAAGGGGTGCATCAACTTAACCACAGATATGTTTAATAGAGCCAACAGGTGAAAACAAAACCTTGTAGCTGACCCAACTAATTGGGCTAAGGCTTGCTGAGTTATGAAGCAGAAGAAATAGGTTCATTAAGGCATCACCCTTCAAGTCGAGATTATGTGAATCATGTGAATGACCATACCCCCAACAAACAACCATACCTGAACCAATGTAACAAAGAGCTCCAATCTTCTAGCAGTCTTCTAGACACATACCCCTTATCCAAATGTGCATGAGCACATGCACCTATTGTATCTTACTAATAATTTCTTTGAGATATGATAGCTGGCTTAACGTGTAAAATATATGAGTTTGAGCTGGTTCTCACAAGTCCAGTAAAATTGGAACTAAAAATATACCATTCACCACGTTTCTAATGGTGCTTCATCATGTAATAAGTAACTATAAACTAGAATTATCAAATTTAATGACTGGAAAGATATGAGTTAAACGGACAAGTGGACAATCTAAACTCGAAGCATATGATAAAATCAAATCTTATGACTAGGATTGTCAACAATGGGAGTACCAAGAGTCAATATCAAGATATAAAATAGGAACTATTTTCCCTTTCTTTAACGAGCATTTCAAATCGTAAATCACTAGAGTACTAGTGTTTTCTAGTAACATTGGATAAGACCAACAATAGGAACACACATTGGAGAAATGAGAGCCGCATACAAGCAAAAAAAAATTAGGGGAAGAAACCTGCCAGCCAGAAGAAACAGGCTAAATTGTTGACAAAACTTATGTAAGATCGCTGAAAAGCCTACCATGTTTAACGGCACAAATCATGGAGCAGTCAAGAAACAAAATATCCAGAAAGATATCCTAACAATAAGGAAATATCAAGATGCAGGCATAGAGCAAAAAAAGTGTCCATAAGAAAGAGTAACATCAACCAAACATTGAGGACATTGACAAAAACCATCATGCTAGATTAAGTACACTAGCCTATTTACTTAATGGACAGCTCACTAAATTTGACAACTGATAGAAAATGGATTCTTTTATTCTACCACGTAAATGTATCACCAGATGCTCTGTCATGTGGGTGAAAAAATAGTTAGTCTTCATGTGGTTAAGATGTAATATGTATAGTTCTACCCAATTCACCAAACACATGATTTTATTTCGCTTATGCCAATAGGCCCAATACGTCCACGATATATTGCTACTTGTGATATTTAATGGTCTACTCAAAAGACTTGACAAAGGAAAGGTTATCGAACCTCATAACCACATTTGCAAGGCTTCAATTGCTGATCCGTTAAATCCATCTCCTCCGCACACAAAGGACAAGTTTTTTCTCCCCCGTCACTCATGGTTGCCTTCAAAATAAATGCAGTCATTTAATAAGATTCCAACAAAGACATTATAACACCGCCATCAATTTCATAGATACACACTGATACAGGAGTAGTGGGGGATAGGATGTATGCTCATAAAACACCAAAAACCAATAATTATTCTAATAACTCATGCTGAAAGTGAAAAATGACAATTTAAGTCATGGCAACATTCCACTTAGCATGCAACTGTAACCGCAAAGGACAAAATTGACAAGTTAAACCTTCCACATTCTTCTTTGGTTGAAAATATGTTCCACATTCACATTACTAATGATTAAAAACCCCCTGAAAGATAAGAAGACAATTTTAGGGTTTTTACGAACAAACCTTACTAACAAAAACCCTAAAAACCAACTAACTGCTAGCTGAAACCATGTTGTGTCTGAAAATCTCAAATCTAACCATCAAAACTCCTCGTTGAATTCAATAAATTCACGATCTTGTTCAATAAACAGATTGACAACACACAACAATCCAACTTAACAGCACTGAAAACATAAAATCCAGGCTGTGAGTGAATTAGAAAAATAAGCTATCTACCTATGATGAACAAATCACATGATGTAAAAATTCAACTCAAAAAGCGAAATTCATACTTCATCAATAATGAATTTAAATAGCTTGCATGTAGCATATAAGCCAACAATCATCACACGTATCAAAATCGATTAAATAAAATAATCTACAAATTAAAAAAACAACCATATAAAATTAGGGATCTTAATCTTGATGATCGAAAGAAGGATCTAGAACGATGATAGTAGCGAAAAATAGGGTTTGAGATTGGAGCTCGAAGACTTACAGTGGTGTGGTGGGTGGTGGATCGAGAATACGACGAATCGGAGAGGATGAGAATGTAGAGAGAGAACCACAAGTGCTTGTAGAGAGAGACAGAGAGAGAGAGAGCTCGACAATGGCTTTGGATGGCTTTTTTATGCTGGGCTTTCTCTGCGTCGTTGTCAATTAAAATTTTGTGGGTCTGTAGATTGCCCTTGGATTTCAGGATAAACTACGAAAATACCCCTCTGTCCTCACTTGGTCCGTTTTCTTGTCCCGCTCGAGAGCTGGTTCAGCTGGAAAATGGGAATGAAATGACTAAACTGCCCTTCTGTCACATAGTGGCTGGCCCCGTAACTGTTCCTTTTCGTTTACACTTATATGTTTTTGTGTTTTTCAAAACGAATAAAAAAATACCATCGAAAGCACTGCCAGTTTTATTTTCGTATGAAAATAATTTCGAAAGCTCATAAAATATAATTTTTTATTCCTAAAATTGGAGTGTCTACTAAAATATTTTTGAAAAATAATCCGGAATTAGTTTTTCAAATGTCATCTAAAAAAAATAATTTTTAAAATCAGTTTGTTAAATGGGATTTTGATGAATTTCAAAAAATAAAAACATAAAATGAGAACCTAACAGAGCTAAATTTATTTTCATTTGAAATTTGATAAGTTAATATGATATCTAGCACACTTGATTAATTAAGTGATACCTATTAAATTTGTTACACCCCTGTCTTAATTAGACATCATAAATGTTATATTAGGAGAGGCGTGATCACACAGATCACCGTACCTGCGAACGACACCTTAATCTACACCTAAAAATAGAACACATCGGAATAAACACCATTACTTTATATAACCATGGACCAACTATACATAAATATAAAGTGCATCAGAATAAACCATCACATAACCTTACACACATCTTTCAGTATAGATAGATAACAAACCTGTTGGCCCAAGTAGACAACCCAAGAGAGGGGATGAATTAGGTTTTACAAAATTAATACCAAACAATCTAATTAAAAACTTATCAAGTAATGTAGCAGTGGATAATCAAATCAAGCAAGCACATAATAGGATGCAATGCAAGCAAGTGTTATGAGCAAGGAAGAAAAATAAAGCAAGAAATGAAGAATGAAGGCATAAAAATTTTACAGAGGTTTGGTCAACCCTTACCTACGTCCTCTCTTCCTCAATCATCTCGAAGATATTTCACTATGTAAAATTCCCTTACATAGCTGCTGATTTTGCTCTAAGTGCCCAACTCACTCTTACAAGAACTTTTCCCAAGCTCTCAAAATCCTTGAATGATTTTGTCCAAGCTTCACTCAAACTTACAAGTGATTTTGTCCAAGCTTCACTCAAACTTACAAGTTTACAAACCCACCCAACAATAAATGAAGGTTGTACAATGAATAACTCTCTCTCAAAGAATAGATAAGCAAATTTCAACTCACACAAGAACCTCTCAAATGAATAAAAACAGAGCATAAGATGTAAGAGATTAAATCTCATTTTTCTAGTATTTGATTTTGTGTTCTTTTTATTCATATATGTGTTGGGGATCTTCTATATATAACCTTGAGTTGATTATAGTCGTTGGTGGTAAATAGGAGACCATTTGATGTGAGATCGCACTGTTATAAAGGTCAAAAATATACTCGTTGGAGCCCAGGTGTCGACACCTGACTTCATGTGTCGACACATCAAGTCTACATTTCTCAGATTTTATTCACTCCCTCCATGTGTCGACACATGACCATCCATTCTTCAGATTTTGGCCATTGTCTTCATGTGTCGACACCTCAAATTCATGTATCGACACATCAGCCTAGAAAACTTAATTTTTGCAGATTTTGTCTAATCTTCTCTATTATTTTTAAGTTCTTCAAAGGTTATCCAAATAAGCTTTCTAAGGCTTGAAAACACTTCTTCAAAGTATGTTGACTTCAAGAACCCCTTCAATCTCTTCGAGATGAATTCACTCCATTTTGATTACTTGTAGAGTTCTTCAATCAACATCACTTCTTCCATTGATCTAAGTTTTTTTCAAAATCTTCAAGAGAGCTTCCAAGACTTGAGATCTCTTTTCTTCAACTGATCTTCTATCCTTCATTGAACATTTTCAATCTATTTACTTGATCTTCATCAACTTAATTTCTTCTAAGATTTTTCAATCAATATAATAGAACTCTTCAAGCTCTTCAAGAATCATCAATTTGAGACTTTCAAAGCTTAAAAAGTCTTCTTCAAAACATGTGGATCTTCAAGAATACTTTCAATCATTCATTCTTCCACGTCGTCATCAAATCTTCAATGAAACTTATGATATTTAACTTTGCTTAAATCTTGACTCCTTTGAACACCTTCAATCTCTTTATACTTCCAAGTTTGTATTCAAATTTTCAAGACTTGTAATGCATGAACTTGTTGAATGTGTCAACCCATTATAATCATCAACCTTTAAATCCTTTTTGACAAGCTTCTTAGCATAAGTTCTTCAATAATTTTAATATGATAAACATAAACTTACTCCCCTTTTCTTTTATGCTTTATGCCTCAAAGCATGTAAATTTTTGCTCTCAATTTTTCTTGTAATTGATGCTTTAGTTGATTGATATGGCCATGAGGATCGAAAGCCTCCATAATGAATAAATTCTTTAATTCTCATAAGATCTTTAGTTACTTTGAAACAGAATTAATCCAATACGTTCCTCTATCAATCTTCAAGTTCTTCTATCAATCACCATGATAGAATTTCAAAGCTTGCATCTTTCTTTTCAATACTTATTAAATTTCTTGAGCATCTTCAATCTCTTCGAGAATAAGATTACCTAAGTAATCTTTTTGTTGGATACTCAAACATTTTCTTGTTATCAAATGATTATAATGTAATATGCACATTCAATTGAAATCATTAGATAACAACCACATGGTTTTGTTATCATCAAAATCAACATGGGAATTAACCTTGAGTCAACAAAACCTTCATAAAAACTCAAGCCAACATAAAGCAAAATACAAATATAACTAAAATCCCAACGTCTTATACAAATATGACAAAAAACTAAAAGTAAAGCAACAAGAGTTTTCCCAAGCCTGGAGACACGACATCCTGACACCGACATGAATGCTATCGTGGCTAAGACTAAGACTACAGTGAATCAAACGGTCATCTCCACGTTACCTGCTAAAACAGTCTGTGTAGGTATGAGCTAATTGTCAACATGCTCACGATAGATAATCAAACTCATAAAGAACGTTATATACATAATCACAGAATCAGCTATCAATAGATAATCTACTAATAAATGATATCTTGTGATGCAATGCATGAAATACCCAAATGTGCACGTGATTTAGATAATGTTGGCCCAATATATCGATGACTCGTTATCAAGGAATGCCTACCATGACACCTCTAGGCCCGTCCACCGTAACTAAACCTTTGGTTGGCCCACCTTGATTAACTCTTTCCAGTGTAATGCCAGGTATACTATATGAATGGTATGCAATATTGCCACATACATATATATAATCACCGATATCACCTCATATATGACCACCATTAACACTTCATATTAATTCACCACCACCATACATATTGGAAAAATAAACAATCTATTCAATATGAATAAGATTATGTCACACCCTCATCCCAATTAGACATCATTAATCTCCCATTAGAAAGGTTGTAATCGCACAGGTCACCGTACCTACGAACAACACTTTAACACACCTATCCAAAAAAGAACGCAACAGAATATAATAACAATAAGAAAGAAATAGAATAAACTCTCCAGGACACATCAAAGGAAACCATAAATTATAGATACATTACCAACTGAAAAATAATCTGCAACCTTTCAAAATTCTCTACCATTGTATCATGTTAATACAAAGCATTACACCAAGATTCAACGTCTCATATAAAATACAACCAAGAAACCGAAAGAAAGATAATAGAGCTCTCCCAAGGCCCGAGACTCAACATCCTGACACTAGCATGAATGTCACCACGGTAAGGACCAAGACTACAGTAAACCGAACTCCATGCTTTGCTCACCTATCAAAA